>CM060396.1:161219341-161240341 GCA_030545235.1 Helianthus tuberosus | reverse complement strand
TGTTCAAGTTTGTAATTGGTCTATCAATTTGTCAAATTTTAAATTTGTGAAATTTACTGTGAGGTAGAGAATGTGCAGGTTATGGTTATGAGAAAGCCAGGTTGCAATTCTAGAATTTGTGAAAGCCAGACTGTGATCCAAGCACAACTTAAAGAGGAGTATGTTGATGAATAGAGCCAGTTTCAGATCCTGAAGTTCGCAAATTACTGATGATGATGAACTTAAAGAATCAAGAGATCTGATCAAGAGAATAAGAGTGTGGTACGAGCCAGGTAGAGATCCTGGAGATGAAAAGAAGACAGAGTTTGAAGATGCTTACACTGTCAGATATTTTGGAAGAAGCCCAAAGACTGATCAAGACTGAAGATTGTGAAGACTCGACACTGAAGACTTCGTCAACATCCGAGGGGGAGTCTGTTGGTGCATACGTCTGTCGACTTCATCTTGTATCGAGTCTTGTATTAGAAATGTTAGATCAGGGCACGCAGTACGAGAAAAACAAGGTTTCTGTGTGAATAGTTAATTTCGCATGAAATAACATGTAGCTATTTCGCACGAAATAGCTATCAGCTATTTCGCACGAAATAGCAAGTGTTAATTCCGTGCGAAATTACCTCCACTATAAATACCCTAGTTGTGATTTCATTTGTAACGATCATGTTTCCGGTACCGAAGTGCTGCCGACGTGTCTACTGATCTGTAAACGTGTTATATCAATAAAACAAGACAATTAAGTGTGATTCAAGCTGTTACAAAGTATAATCAATGAATTCCGCCTCTGATTAGACCGAGAACTCTTCTGATAGACTCGTTTCGATCGTCTCACGATCCTACAGTATCAGAGCCACTAGTTTAAGCCATTTAGTTGTTTTTTTAATACCAAAACTTAAACATTATGTTAGGAAATTAATGTAATAACTTATGTGTTATTCTGTGTAGATAAATTTTAATATTTATATTATGACTTTTATGTTATTTTAACAAAATTTGAGTTCACAATATGAGTGACCAATATAATTAAATGTACCCATAGACTACCTAGAAAGATGTATTATATTTCTAATAAAATATAACACATGGAGACTTATAGTTATGTAGTTCTTTTAAACTATATTTAAATATATTTTCTAAAATAGTTTTACTTTGACCAAATACCTAAACTACACCATATTTTGAAGCTCTACAAACATATCATAATAAAACGTGACTAATGTTATAAAAAATGTATTTTATATATGACATTTAATATATAGTAATAAATATTACGTAATAGAATTCAAAATATTATAGTAATAAATATTACTAATTAAGTAAGTAATATATTTAATATATAGTAGTAAATATTACTTAATAGAACTTAAGGTATGGTAAAATATATTTTTATATTACTAAAACATTTAAGTACTATCAAAATAAGTCTAAACATATATTTTATCAAGTATATATGGTTATAAAAATATTGATAGAATTTATATATTAATATAGTTATTTTTTTTTGAACGGCAAATTTAGATCACTGACGGACCACTGGAGTATAATCGTGCCACCAGCGGACCCACCCGATCATATCCATCTCCACTAGGCAATAATGCCCTACACCAATTCAGGAGGAAACCCAATAAATCTGGGAAAAAACCCCCTTGTGAGAATCGAACTCATGACCTAATGGTCATAAGCCTTATCCCACCACCAAGATACCACTAGGCTATCTTGAATTCAATTATTGTATAGAAATGTAATATTTATAGAATTTATATATTAAGCATAAATTTATAAATATTAAATAATATTTATATTATTTAATAGCAATTCTTAATTTATATTAATATTACTTAATATTATACACTTATATAGAACATAAAGTATAAATTTATATAGTTTTATAAATTCATATAACTATATAAATTTAGATACGTATGAAACTCAACTAAAATAATTTCTAGCATATAATTTCCTTAAGTTCTGTAAGTATAATATTACGTAAATGGAGGTATTAAGTATTAACAATATCAAACTATATTGTTATAAATTCTAACTACTTAGAATTTATATATTCTATTGTTGTGTATAAATTCCATTTAAATAATATATATCTGTAGGTCCCCTGGTTCATACGGATCGTCACAGAATCGTCAATCCAATCTAGAATGCGGAATCCTCTAGACCAGAATAGCACAAAAACGAGTAGAAAACAGAAATTACTATCAACAGGGTTTTTATTGATTATCAAACACAAGTATTACAATCAATCAAAACCCTAAATTCATCCAAGCTAATGCCTTCATGAAATTCCTCACACAAACTGTTTTGGCTGATTAACCTAAACCCTAATGCAAAGCCTTGTTTATATAACACAAGGTTGCAACTTTAGGCTTGGGTTTCCTACATGGGCTAGGCCCAATTCGTCCCCCATGACCCAATCTGGGTTTAGTTTAGCCCAAACTCTATTATTTGACTAATACAAAGCTAAACCTGCTAACCATTTATCGTTTAACTAATTACAAGATATCCAAAGACCAAATCTAAGCTGTTGTCACAAATATGCACCAACAAACTCCCCCTTGACAATAGCTTCATAAAATAACTTTGTCTTCCGCTATCTTGCATTCTTCATGTAATCTTGCATTGTCTTTGGTCTTTGGATAACTTCAGTTTTAACAGCTTCTGTCAGCAACAGACTCCCCCTAAGCTGATGCATCCAATCACCAAGTCTTCAAAACGTTAGCACTTGAGTAAACTCCAGTTTAGCATTTGCAAAGCAATCTTCAAACTCTTCTACTTTGTTTGCAATGTAGAAAGGAGGTTCCACCATGCATCCAATCAAACTATCATCCTCTCAACATAGCAACTTCTTAGCATCATACTGCTTCAATCTGTATACTATAAAACAAACATCTCGAGAAACCATAAGAATTTTTCAACAAAGTTAAATAAATTATTATTATTCAAGAGATAGTTAAACTGTATCACAGATTAAGCAATTCCAATTCATCACCAACACGCAAAACTTTTGTCCAACACACAACCCTGTATGATTTAAAATTTTGAACTCACTTTCTAACACCGTCTCCCCCTTTCAGTAACAATTCCTCCAATAATAACAGTTTTTCGTACATCAATAATTTTAAATAGAAAAAGATACTATTTTTTGAATTTTTATATTTTCTGAAAGCAAGTAAATAACAAAAGCAAAAAAACCTAAACCCCCCCCCCCCACTCTTGTCGCCACGTATCATGAGAGGTTCTTCATCGGAACGAGGAATGCGGACGATTTTCTCCTTGCAGACAATCTCCGCTTGATGATGAGATAGCCAATCCATCCCAATAACAACGTCGAAACTACCAAGCGTGATAGGAATAAGGTCGATAGGGAAAGTCTGACCAGCTAAGACGAGGTTACAACCTTTAACTACGTGTGTGGCTTCAAGACTTTTACCATTTGCTAGCTCTACCGCGTGTTTGGTGTTCAGAAGTGTTGGGGTGCGCTTAAGCATTTGGCTAACTTTTAAGGACACATAGCTAGTATCGGCACCCGAATCGAATAAAACAGTAACAAAGAAGTCATCCAGAAGAAACTTACCCATCACAACGTTGGGATCGTTCCTTGCATCACCCTGACCAATCACGAAAGCACGACCTCTTGCCCCATTGCCATTGTTGTTTCCCCCATTGCCGCCTCCATTGTTGCCTCCATTGTTATTCCCATTGTGGTTCCCATTTCCTTGGTTATTGTTCTGGTTTTGGTTCAGCTGGGGGCAGTTCCTCTTAAAGTGGCCTTCAGCGCCACATTGAAAGCATCCTTTATTTCCCTGCTGATGCTGCTGCTGGTGGTTCTGTGGGGCTTGTTGTTGTTGTTGGCGATTCTGATTTGCAGGACGCGGGCTCCTGCAATCCTTAGCTTCATGACCCAGCTTTTGACACCTCTGACAGCGACCTTTGTTGCACTGCCCGCTGTGATGTTTGTTGCACCGGTTGCACTTGAGGTGGTTCCCTCGGTATCCACCCTGCCCTTGGTTACCAGAAGATTGCTGACCAGGACTCTGGTAGTCATCAGTCTTTCGCTGCTGAGACTGAACTGAAGTAGAACCCTTTCCAGAGTTCCCATCCCATTTTCGCTTGTTATCGGTAGGTGCATCAGAAGTAGCTGTGGCACTGATACGTTTGGGTAGCTTGTTTTGCTCCACCGCCTGGTCGGTGAGACGATGAGCCAACTTGATAACTTGCTGTATGGTACCCAGGTTGGCTGAAGTCACGTGACTTTGAATCTCTGGTACAAGGCCCTTGAGGTACAACTCAATACGTTTGATGGGAGGGTCCACCATAGTTGGACACAGGATGGCCAGCTCGTTTGACCTCTTAGTATACGCCTCAATCTCAGACCCCGTCATCTTCAGATGGTAAAATTCCACTTCCAGCTTGTGGATGTCATCCCGACTACAGTACTCCTCTTTGATCAGCTCTTTGAAACCATTCCAGGGCGTGGCATTAGCAACTGCCAGTCCTAGTAGTTGAACCTGTGCCTTCCACCAGGTTAACGCAGCTCCTTCAAGTGTTCCGGTAGCATACTTCACCCTACGGTCTTCGGGGCATTCGCACATCTCGAAAACCGTCTCAAGCTTTTCAAACCAGTGAAGAAGGCCCACTGCTCCTTCGGTGCCACTGAAAGTGGTAGGTCGGCAGTCCATGAACGTCTTGAACGTGCACACCGGAGGTTGAGCATGTTGACCTGTAGTGCGAGAATAATAGGCATGGTTAAGCACGAGGGTTGGTTTGTGAAGGTAGGATCTAAACGTCCTAAGGTGAGTTGGTATGGCAGGTTATACCTCCTGCAGGGTTGGCTGCGAGTGCCTCAGCGACTCGTTCGTTGATCAAGGCCGTCAACTGGTCTTGAGTGAGGTTGATACGTCCTCTGCGTCCGCTCATGATCTTCATAATGAAGCGATCGTAAGTGAGAGAAGTGTCGCGAAAGTGCGTAAGTGTGGGACGACGTTAGAGAGTAAGCACACAAGGTTCAAATAGCAATTACCACATTATCTAATGCACAGTGAGGACTATCTAACCGACAATATAACATAAATCATACCACTTATGGCATCGAGTCTTGCACGTGGAGCGAAGCGTCGTTGTGGATCGTTGAGCACTGTACAGGTTATAGTCTGGTTTTATCAAAAAGCTTTTTCCTTTTTAAAACCAAGTTCACTATAACCAATGGCTCTGATACCAATCTGTCACACCCCCAAAATCCACCATGCTGAGTATCACCGCTTGGAGGCGTGACATGACCAGGATCGAGCCACCAATCATATTGAACAACACAATTAAGTAAATGAAACCAACTACAATACGATTGGTGACCAAAGCTAATTAACTAGGTTTGGTTTAAAACAGCGGAAGCATAAACGTGAGTTCAAAACATAAGTCCATAGTTCATAAGTTAAAGTTTCAAAACGCAAGTTTAGTAAGTTCATAAGGATTTAAACATTAAGCACGGAACATAACAGTCCGTACTCCACGACGACTCCTTCCCCGTGCAAGCTCCAAGCATTTAGCGACCTGTAAGGCATGTAACAACTAGTCAACAACAAAGTTGAGTGAGTTCACGTTTGGTTGTTTAGTTTTAAGTTGTTTATGAAAAACGTGGTTTGACTTTCGTTGGCTTATTTGCCGTGGGGGTTACCCCGTAGTTGAAAGTATGTTTAACCATTTCCATTTTCTTTACCCAATCCATAACCATGATCAGTGGGGGTTTTCCCCGTTTGAACTACTAGACTGTATGATATCGACTGCTACGCAAATAAGTTGTGCCCTATATCAGTGTCTATCATCACTGACAATCTACCAAAGTCCATTAGTACACGCCCGTCCGACTGGCACGGTGTGAGGTTTGTTAAACCTAATAGCGCTATTAACTAATGACCCGCTCGCCATTGGCCTCGGCGATTAAGTCGATATAAATTGAGGGACTTCATGATAGAGTTTTGTCTAGCTAGTTTTAAGGTTGTTGTCCTGCACCAGGAGGACCACAACGTACGTATTCTGCACCAGGAGAATTCGTAGGATTAATAATGGCATCCAATCTTTGAAGGATGGCCGTACATATCCTACCCAAGGAGGATATGTAGATTTAGTTTTAATTCTTTAACCCATTCCCAAACCACCGGGAATCCCATGCCTTAGAAAGTGTGTGAACTCACCTCGGTTTGCTCGGTTAGATTCTCAATATAGCTAACAGTCAAGGTCGGTCAATCACGTCCTAGTATGATTTACCAGTTAGTCATTTAGTGGCTTTCAAATAGAACACAAAGTTCCTACACGTATCTATCACACAACATGCATCACTGTAACGGTTTATGCCCATCTAAGTTTCCCATCCATTCCCCACTCAAAATCAAACATACGATAATGCACATAACATGTATAACACATTAGATCATTCACAGATAGCATACTCGACATTTAGACACGCGAGTCACAACTTATGTCATTTCAGCATTTATATACAAGACCGGCTGTTTTCGGACATTTTAATAAAATAGTTAAATTATTCCAAAAATTCCCAAATTTTTATAGGATGTTATAAACATTCCATATTTCATACGGTAAAAATATCGGGGTCTGGTTCATTACCAATATTTTATAAAAATTTCATATTCGGGACTGAACTCAGATTTATGTATTTCTGACCACAGCCCACGAAACAATTTATTAAAAATTCATCGAGTGTCCGATTTACGAAATTCCAGTGGGGTAATTACAAATGCACCGGTTGTCATCTACTGTACAAATTTCATGGTCCGATTCATCACAAAACTCAGGTTATGACTGAAAATACGACACCCATTTATTGCTGTCAAAATTCAGCTTAAGTTGCTGTTACAAATTAACACTTTAAAAATAGTAAACGAAGTCCAAAAATTACGATTCTGGTGCCATTAGAACCGTATTTCATAATAACATATTTTAGATTCAAAATATCGGTTTTTCGTTCAGTTTAAGACCTGTTTACAGCCAACTGAAGTTGGCTGTAAAAGTTGGACAGATTCTGATTTTCAGTGTTTAACCTTCTAAATCGTGTTCGATCGATTCCGTTATCAAGTTTAGTGACCACAACAACATGACACATTAATATTAATCAGCAAATCATCAACCAATAATCATAATCACACAAGATCTACATGATTTACACTAATATTCATCCATTAACCACCTTGTACATCGCTTTAGCAAACTTTTAGACTTTGATCTTATATGTTCGAAATTTTTAACCGACGAAACTCTTATTAACCACTCTAGACAAGATCAAGAAGAGTTTTAGAGTCACTTACTACTAGCTCGAGGCTAGGGAAGAATCTAGACGCAAAAAGAGTGGATAAAAGCAATAGAGTGAGGTCCTTCGCCTTCCGTCTGCACCAAGCTTCCTTGTAGGTGATCCTTATCACTTGTATGCACTTGGAATGTGATGATCAAAACTCGAAAATGGATGGATGTAAGAGGGGGTGTTCGGCCGTGAGTGATAGAGAGGGAGAGAGGAGTGTTGTTGTGTTGTGAGTGTTGTGATGAACATGTTATGCTAAACTTAGAACTTATAGACAAAGATTAAGGTAATTAACCATTGGATTTTGTGTATTCTAGATATTAAGCACTAGATTATAATAATCAACAAAAGGACAAGGGTGTCCCCCTTCTTGGGGACGGTTTGTAAAAGGGGGGGGGGGGGGGTACTAGTTCAATTCCAACTAGTAGTTAGGATGTTAGTTAGGTTAAATCTAGTTAAGTTTAGGGATTAACCCGGTTAGTAGTGTGTTGTGCTCTATTGCGGGTGTTAGGGTATTCAGGGACCCTAACTGGCTCAGAAAAAGAAAAAACAATGTTAATAACAATATTTTTATGTTCCGGGTAAAGTCCGGTTGTTCGGTTCGATCCTGTTCCGTTAAACCGCTTAATTAATCCGTAAAGCGTCCTACTTATATATTTTTGCAACGTTTTTTAATTCTTAACACTCAGGAAGTCATAACAGACTATTTAATGACTTTTCTGTACACTACTAGTGTGTCAACATGCACATGTAAATATAACACAGATATCAGGAAGCAGTTAAGTAATTCCACACAGTCGTCAAGCACATTAATTATCAATAATAAATTGTACGGAATACATAGGATTTTGAGGGTTGTCACATTCTCCCCCTGTTAAGAGAATTTCGTCCCGAAATTTAGCGCGTGGTTACTGAGGAAGCTAGTTAAGTTGCGTTGTTTTCCTGTTTTTCCTGGGGTGTCACATCATCCCCCCGTTGATTTGGAATTTCGTCCCGAAATTATGCCGTAGCTTCAGCCTCCGTAGTGGTTGCGTTTTTCTTAAACAGTTGGGGATACTTGAGTTTCATCTGGTCTTCTCGTTCCCAGGTATACTCTGGGCCACGACGAGCATTCCAACGAACTCGGACCAGAGGTATCCTGGTATGCTTGAGGATCTTAACATCTCGATCAGTAATCTCTACAGGTTCCTCGACGAATCGGAGCTGGTCGTCGATAGTGAGTTCCTTCAGAGGAACTATGAGGGTCTCATCTGACAGACACTTCTTCAGATTCGACACATGGAAGACATTGTGAACTCCGCTGAGTTCTTCAGGTAGATCCAACCTGTAGGCGACTTGGCCAATTTTCTCAATGACTTTGAACGGTCCGACATAACACGGATTGAGTTTGCCTCGTTTGCCAAAGCGGACTACACCTTTCCAAGGTGAGACTTTGAGTAGCACTCGATCCCCAACCTGGAGTTCGAGTGGTTTTCTTCCCTTATCAGCATATCTTTTCTGACGGTCACGAGCTGCCGCCATTCGCTGTCGTATCTGAGCAATTTTCTCGGTGGTATCTACCACATGTTCTGGGCCAGTGATTTGGCTGTCACCAACTTCTGCCCAACAGAGAGGTGATCGGCATTTGCGTCCGTACAATGCCTCAAACGGAGCGGCTTGGATGCTGGTGTGGTAGCTGTTGTTATATGAGAACTCCACTAGCGGGAGGTGCTTCTCCCAGCCATTACCAAAATCGATTACACATGCCCTAAGCATGTCTTCAAGGGTTTGGATGGTGCGTTCAGATTGCCCATCCGTCTGCGGGTGATAAGCGGTGCTCATATCTAAACATGAGCCAAAGGACTTGTGCATTGCTTGCCACAGTTCTGAAGTAAAACGTGCGTCACGATCAGATATAATAGAGATTGGCACTCCGTGCCTTGATACCACTTCCTTTAGGTAAATGTCTGCAAGAGTAGAGAACTTGTCCATTTCTTTGATAGCCAGAAAATGTGCAGACTTGGTTAGTCGATCTACGATCACCCAAATGGTATCGTTTCCGCGTTGAGATCTGGGCAGACCAGTAACGAAATCCATGGAAATTTGCTCCTATTTCCATTTCGGGATCTCCGGTTGTTGAAGTAGGCCTGATGGTTTCTGATATTCAGACTTGACCCTCGCACAAGTCAAGCACTTGCTGACGTAGGTTGCTATGTGGGCTTTCATTCCAGGCCACCAATACGTAGTCTTGAGGTCGTGGTACATTTTATCCGAACCAGGATGTACCGAATAACGAGACTTGTGCGCTTCGTCCATCACAAGCTCGCGTAAGTTTCCATAAAATGGAACCCAGATGCGTCCGTTTACATAGTAAGCGCCGTCTTCCTTTTGTTCTAGCCGCTGCCTTGATCCTCGTAGGGATTCAACCCTGATGTTCTCTGCTTTCAATGCTTCAACCTGAGCATCGCGAATCTGAGCGGGAAGGTTGGATTGGATGGTAAGCTGTAAAGCACGTACACGCCTAGGTATAGTATCCTTTCGACTGAGGGCGTCGGCCACAACATTGGCTTTGCCCGGATGATACTTGATAGCGCATTCGTAATCATTCAAGAGCTCAACCCATCGGCGTTGACGCATGTTTAACTCCTTTTGCTTGAAGATATGCTCGAGACTCCTGTGATCGGTGTAAATGGTGCACTTGGTACCGTACAGGTAATGTCTCCATATCTTAAGCGCGAATACAACTGCTCCCAGCTCCAGATCGTGAGTAGTGTAGTTTCTTTCGTGAACTTTAAGTTGGCACGATGCGTCGGCAATGACCTTGTCACGTTGCATCAATACGCAACCAAGTCCTTGGATGGAAGCGTCGCAATAAACCACGAAATCATCGGTGCCTTCGGGCAATGAGAGGATAGGCGCGCTACAAAGTCTATCCTTTAGATGTTGAAATGCGGACTCTTGTGCATCACCCCAACGATAGATGACACCCTTCTGAGTCAGTGAAGTGAGAGGTTGCGCAATCTTGGATAAGTCTTTGATAAACCTTCTGTAATATCCTGCCAAACCCAAGAATTGGCGGATTTCTTTTGGTGTGCGGGGTGCAGGCCAATTCTTGATTGAGTCAACCTTGGATGGATCAACATGAATCCCATCCTTGTTTACCACATGGCCTAGAAAGTGGACTTCGCGAAGCCAGAAGTCACATTTTGAAAACTTGGCATACAATTGCTCTTTTCGAAGAAGTTCAAGCATAAGTCGCAGATGCTGTTCGTGTTCCTCCTGACTCTTAGAATATATCAGGATATCGTCAATGAACACAATAACGAACTTATCCAGGTAAGGTTTGCACACTCGGTTCATGAGATCCATGAAGACTGCTGGTGCATTCGTCAGCCCGAATGGCATAACCAGAAACTCGTAATGGCCGTAGCGAGTTCTGAATGCTGTTTTGGAGATGTCCTCATCTCGGAATCTCAGCTGATGGTATCCCGATCTCAAATCAATCTTAGAGTAATAGCTCGACCCTTGCAACTGGTCGAACAAGTCGTCAATACATGGAAGAGGATAACGATTCTTCACAGTCACCTTGTTAAGTTCGCGATAGTCAATACACATCCTGAAGGTACCGTCTTTCTTCTTTACGAACAAGACTGGAGCTCCCCAGGGCGAAGAGCTAGGACGTATAAAACCCTTTTCCAAGAGTTCTTGTAGTTGTGTGGACAGTTCTTCGAGTTCTGATGGGGTTAGACGATATGGTGCTCGAGCTACTGGCGCTGCTCCAGGAGCTAGCTCGATTTGAAACTCAACTTGGCGATGAGGCGGAAGACCAGGTAATTCCTCAGGGAATACCTCGGGAAAATCGCGCATAATAGGGATGTCTTTAATTCTCTTCTCTTCCGTGGATGTGTCAGTAACGAGTGCCAAAATGGCAGTGTGGCCCTTTCGCAAACACTTATGGGCCTTAAGGAAAGAGATGATGCCTTCGACAGCACCACTCTTGTCGCCACGTATCATGAGAGGTTCTTCATCGGAACGAGGAATGCGGACGATTTTCTCCTTGCAAACAATCTCCGCTTGATGATGAGATAGCCAATCCATCCCAATAACAACGTCGAAACTACCAAGCGTGATAGGAATAAGGTCGATAGGGAAAGTCTGACCAGCTAAGACGAGGTTACAACCTTTAACTACGTGTGTGGCTTCAAGAATTTTACCATTTGCTAGCTCTACCGCGTGTTTGGTGTTCAGAAGTGTTGGGGTGCGCTTAAGCATTTGGCTAACTTTTAAGGACACATAGCTAGTATCGGCACCCGAATCGAATAAAACAGTAACAAAGAAGTCATCCAGAAGAAACTTACCCATCACAACGTTGGGATCGTTCCTTGCATCACCCTGACCAATCACGAAAGCACGACCTCTTGCCCCATTGCCATTGTTGTTTCCCCCATTGCCGCCTCCATTGTTGCCTCCATTGTTATTCCCATTGTGGTTCCCATTTCCTTGGTTATTGTTCTGGTTTTGGTTCAGCTGGGGGCAGTTCCTCTTAAAGTGGCCTTCAGCGCCACATTGAAAGCATCCTTTATTTCCCTGCTGATGCTGCTGCTGGTGGTTCTGTGGGGCTTGTTGTTGTTGTTGGCGATTCTGATTTGCAGGACGCGGGCTCCTGCAATCCTTAGCTTCATGACCCAGCTTTTGACACCTCTGACAGCGACCTTTGTTGCACTGCCCGCTGTGATGTTTGTTGCACCGGTTGCACTTGGGGTGGTTCCCTCGGTATCCACCCTGCCCTTGGTTACCAGAAGATTGCTGACCAGGACTCTGGTAGTCATCAGTCTTTCGCTGCTGAGACTGAACTGAAGTAGAACCCTTTCCAGAGTTCCCATCCCATTTTCGCTTGTTATCGGTAGGTGCATCAGAAGTAGCTGTGGCACTGATACGTTTGGGTAGCTTGTTTTGCTCCACCGCCTGGTCGGTGAGATGATGAGCCAACTTGATAACTTGCTGTATGGTACCCAGGTTGGCTGAAGTCACGTGACTTTGAATCTCTGGTACAAGGCCCTTGAGGTACAACTCAATACGTTTGATGGGAGGGTCCACCATAGTTGGACACAGGATGGCCAGCTCGTTTGACCTCTTAGTATACGCCTCAATCTCAGACCCCGTCATCTTCAGATGGTAAAATTCCACTTCCAGCTTGTGGATGTCATCCCGACTACAGTACTCCTTTTTGATCAGCTCTTTGAAACCATTCCAGGGCGTGGCATTAGCAACTGCCAGTCCTAGTAGTTGAACCTGTGCCTTCCACCAGGTTAACGCAGCTCCTTCAAGTGTTCCGGTAGCATACTTCACCCTACGGTCTTCGGGGCATTCGCACATCTCGAAAACCGTCTCAAGCTTTTCAAACCAGTGAAGAAGGCCCACTGCTCCTTCGGTGCCACTGAAAGTGGTAGGTCGGCAGTCCATGAACGTCTTGAACGTGCACACCGGAGGTTGAGCATGTTGACCTGTAGTGCGAGAATAATAGGCATGGTTAAGCACGAGGGTTGGTTTGTGAAGGTAGGATCTAAACGTCCTAAGGTGAGTTGGTATGGCAGGTTATACCTCCTGCAGGGTTGGCTGCGAGTGCCTCAGCGACTCGTTCGTTGATCAAGGCCGTCAACTGGTCTTGAGTGAGGTTGATACGTCCTCTGCGTCCGCTCATGATCTTCATAATGAAGCGATCGTAAGTGAGAGAAGTGTCGCGAAAGTGCGTAAGTGTGGGACGACGTTAGAGAGTAAGCACACAAGGTTCAAATAGCAATTACCACATTATCTAATGCACAGTGAGGACTATCTAACCGACAATATAACATAAATCATACCACTTATGGCGTCGAGTCTTGCACGTGGAGCGAAGCGTCGTTGTGGATCGTTGAGCACTGTACAGGTTATAGTCTGGTTTTATCAAAAAGCTTTTTCCTTTTTAAAACCAAGTTCACTATAACCAATGGCTCTGATACCAATCTGTCACACCCCCAAAATCCACCATGCGGAGTATCACCGCTTGGAGGCGTGACATGACCAGGATCGAGCCACCAATCATATTGAACAACACAATTAAGTAAATGAAACCAACTACAATACGATTGGTGACCAAAGCTAATTAACCAGGTTTGGTTTAAAACAGCGGAAGCATAAACGTGAGTTCAAAACATAAGTCCATAGTTCATAAGTTAAAGTTTCAAAACGCAAGTTTAGTAAGTTCATAAGGATTTAAACATTAAGCACGGAACATAACAGTCCGTACTCCACAACGACTCCTTCCCCGTGCAAGCTCCAAGCATTTAGCGACCTGTAAGGCATGTAACAACTAGTCAACAACAAAGTTGAGTGAGTTCACGTTTGGTTGTTTAGTTTTAAGTTGTTTCTGAAAAACGTGGTTTGACTTTCGTTGGCTTATTTGCCGTGGGGGTTACCCCGTAGTTGAAAGTATGTTTAACCATTTCCATTTTCTTTACCCAATCCATAACCATGATCAGTGGGGGTTTTCCCCGTTTGAACTACTAGACTGTATGATATCGACTGCTACGCAAATAAGTTGTGCCCTATATCAGTGTCTATCATCACTGACAATCTACCAAAGTCCATTAGTACACGCCCGTCCGACTGGCACGGTGTGAGGTTTGTTAAACCTAATAGCGCTATTAACTAATGACCCGCTCGCCATTGGCCTCGGCGATTAAGTCGATATAAATTGAGGGACTTCATGATAGAGTTTTGTCTAGCTAGTTTTAAGGTTGTTGTCCTGCACCAGGAGGACCACAACGTACGTATTCTGCACCAGGAGAATTCGTAGGATTAATAATGGCATCCAATCTTTGAAGGATGGCCGTACATATCCTACCCAAGGAGGATATGTAGATTTAGTTTTAATTCTTTAACCCATTCCCAAACCACCGGGAATCCCATGCCTTAGAAAGTGTGTGAACTCACCTCGGTTTGCTCGGTTAGATTCTCAATATAGCTAACAGTCAAGGTCGGTCAATCACGTCCTAGTATGATTTACCAGTTAGTCATTTAGTGGCTTTCAAATAGAACACAAAGTTCCTACACGTATCTATCACACAACATGCATCACTGTAACGGTTTATGCCCATCTAAGTTTCCCATCCATTCCCCACTCAAAATCAAACATACGATAATGCACATAACATGTATAACACATTAGATCATTCACAGATAGCATACTCGACATTTAGACACGCGAGTCACAACTTATGTCATTTCAGCATTTATATACAAGACCGGCTGTTTTCGGACATTTTAATAAAATAGTTAAATTATTCCAAAAATTCCCAAATTTTTATAGGATGTCATAAACATTCCATATTTCATACGGTAAAAATATCGGGGTCTGGTTCATTACCAATATTTTATAAAAATTTCATATTCGGGACTGAACTCAGATTTATGTATTTCTGACCACAGCCCACGAAACAATTTATTAAAAATTCATCGAGTGTCCGATTTACGAAATTCCAGTGGGGTAATTACAAATGCACCGGTTGTCATCTACTGTACAAATTTCATGGTCCGATTCATCACAAAACTCAGGTTATGACTGAAAATACGACACCCATTTATTGCTGTCAAAATTCAGCTTAAGTTGCTGTTACAAATTAACACTTTAAAAATAGTAAACGAAGTCCAAAAATTACGATTCTGGTGCCATTAGAACCGTATTTCATAATAACATATTTTAGATTCAAAATATCGGTTTTTCGTTCAGTTTAAGACCTGTTTACAGCCAACTGAAGTTGGCTGTAAAAGTTGGACAGATTCTGATTTTCAGTGTTTAACCTTCTAAATCGTGTTCGATCGATTCCGTTATCAAGTTTAGTGACCACAACAACATGACACATTAATATTAATCAGCAAATCATCAACCAATAATCATAATCACACAAGATCTACATGATTTACACTAATATTCATCCATTAACCACCTTGTACATCGCTTTAGCAAACTTTTAGACTTTGATCTTATATGTTCGAAATTTTTAACCGACGAAACTCTTATTAACCACTCTAGACAAGATCAAGAAGAGTTTTAGAGTCACTTACTACTAGCTCGAGGCTAGGGAAGAATCTAGACGCAAAAAGAGTGGATAAAAGCAATAGAGTGAGGTCCTTCGCCTTCCGTCTGCACCAAGCTTCCTTGTAGGTGATCCTTATCACTTGTATGCACTTGGAATGTGATGATCAAAACTCGAAAATGGATGGATGTAAGAGGGGGTGTTCGGCCGTGAGTGATAGAGAGGGAGAGAGGAGTGTTGTTGTGTTGTGAGTGTTGTGATGAACATGTTATGCTAAACTTAGAACTTATAGACAAAGATTAAGGTAATTAACCATTGGATTTTGTGTATTCTAGATATTAAGCACTAGATTATAATAATCAACAAAAGGACAAGGGTGTCCCCCTTCTTGGGGACGGTTTGTAAAAGGGGGGGGGGGGGGGTACTAGTTCAATTCCAACTAGTAGTTAGGATGTTAGTTAGGTTAAATCTAGTTAAGTTTAGGGATTAACCCGGTTAGTAGTGTGTTGTGCTCTATTGCGGGTGTTAGGGTATTCAGGGACCCTAACTGGCTTAGAAAAAGAAAAAACAATGTTAATAACAATATTTTTATGTTCCGGGTAAAGTCCGGTTGTTCGGTTCGATCCTGTTCCGTTAAACCGCTTAATTAATCCGTAAAGCGTCCTACTTATATATTTTTGCAACGTTTTTTAATTCTTAACACTCAGGAAGTCATAACAGACTATTTAATGACTTTTCTGTACACTACTAGTGTGTCAACATGCACATGTAAATATAACACAGATATCAGGAAGCAGTTAAGTAATTCCACACAGTCGTCAAGCACATTAATTATCAATAATAAATTGTACGGAATACATAGGATTTTGAGGGTTGTCACATTCTCCCCCTGTTAAGAGAATTTCGTCCCGAAATTTAGCGCGTGGTTACTGAGGAAGCTAGTTAAGTTGCGTTGTTTTCCTGTTTTTCCTGGGGTGTCACATCATCCCCCCGTTGATTTGGAATTTCGTCCCGAAATTATGCCGTAGCTTCAGCCTCCGTAGTGGTTGCGTTTTTCTTAAACAGTTGGGGATACTTGAGTTTCATCTGGTCTTCTCGTTCCCAGGTATACTCTGGGCCACGACGAGCATTCCAACGAACTCGGACCAGAGGTATCCTGGTATGCTTGAGGATCTTAACATCTCGATCAGTAATCTCTACAGGTTCCTCGACGAATCGGAGCTGGTCGTCGATAGTGAGTTCCTTCAGAGGAACTATGAGGGTCTCATCTGACAGACACTTCTTCAGATTCGACACATGGAAGACATTGTGAACTCCGCTGAGTTCTTCAGGTAGATCCAACCTGTAGGCGACTTGGCCAATTTTCTCAATGACTTTGAACGGTCCGACATAACACGGATTGAGTTTGCCTCGTTTGCCAAAGCGGACTACACCTTTCCAAGGTGAGACTTTGAGTAGCACTCGATCCCCAACCTGGAGTTCGAGTGGTTTTCTTCCCTTATCAGCATAGCTTTTCTGACGGTCACGAGCTGCCGCCATTCGCTGTCGTATCTGAGTGATAGAGAGGGAGAGAGGAGTGTTGTTGTGTTGTGAGTGTTGTGATGAACATGTTATGCTAAACTTAGAACTTATAGACAAAGATTAAGGTAATTAACCATTGGATTTTGTGTATTCTAGATATTAAGCACTAGATTATAATAATCAACAAAAGGACAAGGGTGTCCCCCTTCTTGGGGACGGTTTGTAAAAGGGGGGGGGGGGTACTAGTTCAATTCCAACTAGTAGTTAGGATGTTAGTTAGGTTAAATCTAGTTAAGTTTAGGGATTAACCCGGTTAGTAGTGTGTTGTGCTCTATTGCGGGTGTTAGGGTATTCAGGGACCCTAACTGGCTCAGAAAAAGAAAAAAACAATGTTAATAACAATATTTTTATGTTCCGGGTAAAGTCCGGTTGTTTGGTTCGATCCTGTTCCGTTAAACCGCTTAATTAATCCGTAAAGCGTCCTACTTATATATTTTTGCAACGTTTTTTAATTCTTAACACTCAGGAAGTCATAACAGACTATTTAATGACTTTTCTGTACACTACTAGTGTGTCAACATGCACATGTAAATATAACACATATATCAGGAAGCAGTTAAGTAATTCCACACAGTCGTCAAGCACATTAATTATCAATAATAAATTGTACGGAATACATAGGATTTTGAGGGTTGTCACATTAAGGGTGACCCTCCACGTAGGCGGTCACGTCATGGGATGTGGAGGATGAGCCCTAAGGGTGTAGTGATGAACCCCACATACATACACACACACTCACCACACACACATGTTTGTATGTATATGTGTGTGTTGTATAAAGAAGAAAAGATAGAAGAGGGGTGTCGCAGGCGGCAAGAAGCCGACGATTCCGACAGAACGGACCCGGAGGGGGTGGTGGTACCGGACCTCGTCGTGCCGGGAACGCACCCCACACCCTTAAAATATGGGGTGTGAAGGAGGGTATTCCTCAAAGGATCGTACGTCACGTAGGCGTCCACGTAAGCATGTGTGAGGATGAGCCCAAAGAGGATAGACCTAGGGTGTGGAGGATGGGCCTCAATATATATATGTATGTATATATATATGTATGTATATATATGTGTATGTATATATATATATATATATAGGGAGAAGATCATGCGAGAACCAACTCTTATTGCGAGAACCGCGAGAACCAATGTGAACACAACAAAAAATGCCTAAAAATAGCTAAAAATCACACAATTTTTTTTTAATATTTTTTATAAAAAAATCGCTAGTTTTCGAAGCCTAAAATTTTTTTTTTTTTAAAAAGAAAAAAAAAATTTTTGGCTTCTAAAAGTAGCGATTTTAACATAAAAAAGATTAAAAAAAATTTAGATTTTTTTAGGTTTTTTGGGGGGTTTAGTTTTTAGTATTTTAGCTTGGGGTGGGGGGGGGGGGGGGTTAGGTTTTTGGGGGGTGGGGGAGGGGGGTTTATGTTTTTTGGGGGGGTGGGGGTTAGGTTTTTTTAGCTATTTTAGGTTGTGTTCACATTGGTTCTCGCGGTTCTCACAATAAGGGTGGTTCTCGCATGAGCTCCTCCCTATATATATATATAGGGGACCGCTAAAATGAAAACCACCTCCAGTTGTAAGAACTGAGAGAACCATTTTCTAGCTATTAGATCAAGAAGATGGATGGATGAGATTGAAAGTAACTAAAATTAATATTAAATAGATTTTTTCTAATTATGTCTTTAATATTTTAATTTAAAAGGGTCGTTTAGTAAAAATACTCTATTTTGTATTTATTATTTTTTTATTACTTTTTTGTTTTATTATATTACTTTTTATTTTTTAAAAAGAATTTTTTTATAAAAAGCGTTTTTAAATTCAGATTTTTTTAAACTAGACAATTTTTTTTGCGCGCTGGTTTTTGCACGCCGTTTTTACGCCCGGCTTTTTCACGCATCGTTTTTTAACGTGTCGTTTTTGCACGCCGTTTTTTACGTCCCGTTTTTTTTCGCGGCATTTTTACGTCCCGTTTTTTTTCGCGGCGTTTTTATGCGCCGCATTCACGCCCCTTGTTTTAGGCACCGTTTTATCACACGGTTTTTTACGTTTTACAACTTACGTAGAAAAGTTTTACGTTTTACGTTAAAAAAGTTTACGTTTTACGGTAAACTTTTTAAACTTTTTACGTTTTACGTTAAACTTTTTACGTTTTTCGTAAAACTTTTTACGTTTTACGTTAAAATTTTTAAACTTTTTTACGTTAAACTTTTTACGTTTTACGTTAAAACGTCTACGTTTTACGTAAAACTTTTATGTTTTACGTAAAACTTTTTACGTTTTACGTTAAACTTTTTACGTTTTACGTTTTTTAGTTTTACGTTTTACATTTTACGCTTTACGTTTTATATTAAACTCTTTACGTTTTACGTTAAACTTTTTACGTTTTACGTTAAAAAGTTTACGTTTTGCGTTAAAAAGTTTACGTTTTACGTTAAAAAGTTTACGTTTTACGTTTTACGGTTTACGTTTTACGGTTTACGTTTTACGTTAAACTTTTTACGTTTTACGTTAAACTTTTTACGTTTTACGTTAAAAACTTTACGTTTTTACATTAAAAAGTTTCACGGATTTTTACAAAAAACGGGCAGAGTTTCCTCTAATTTTGGACGATCCCGACAATGCAAGTTGTCGTTATAATTTTCAAAATTCAATACACAATAAACGAAACAATATAATCATATGATTCTAGTACGTACATTTATAAATACAAGTTATTCAAAGTTTGGTTTTGCGATAAAATATTAATTAATACAAAACAATAAAATTTATATTTTTCGCCACTGTTATTGGAGTCTCATGTTTAACCCGCTGACCCGAACCCGAAGCAAGACTGAACCGGCTGACCAGCTTTGACCGAGTTGACCCGACAGTTGACCGAGTTGTCTGTTTGACCGAGCTAACCCGTGCCGTGAATGGAATGTATTGAACAAAAGATTAAAAAAAATTAGGCAAAAGACACATTATTACATATAACCATATTCATACTTGATGTCAAATATTCGAGCTATTTATACAAAAAGAAGAATGAAAAAGTAAAAATTAGTATTTAATGATAAACAAATTAAAAAAAAAAACTATTCTACAATACTATTTTGTATATTTAATCCAAAAATATATTTTTTTAATATTTACTCCAAAAATAAAAAAATATGTAATCCAACATTCTGTAAATAATTCATTCTTGCATGAATATACAATTAAAAAAATAAAACAAACATATGAATTCATTTATTAAAAAATAATACTTTTTAGTCTTGCGTGAATATAATTATCCCTTATCAAGTGCCTCCTGAACGACATGAACGTATAAAGAAATGTAAAATAAAATTATTTTGAATTAAGAGAGATGAAGAAGATAATTATGCAATTTAAAAAACTACCAAAATTAAAAGTGTAACTGAAATTCAATGATTAAAATAAAGATTTAAACTAATTTATTGTATACTTACAATCCTACCCTTAAAAACTAAAAGAGTAAAATGCAAGAATAGTCCCTGTGGTTTTGTAAAATAACACATATAGTCCCCAACCTTTGGAAATTACACCGTGCTCCCTGTGGTTTGACAGTTTGTTACTCGAATAGTCCCTGGAGTGGATTTCCGTTAGTTTTCGCCGTTAAATCTATGTGAAATGACAGAAGTACCCTTACTCATTAAAAAAAGTTTAAAACATTAAAAGAAATCCGTTAATAAATAGTTGTGGACCCACCAAAACATCATCTTCAACCTCACACTTTCTTCTCGATCTAACACCCTGATTATTATTCTACTTAATTTCTTTCTTGATTCCATGAGTACGACTAATATTATTTTCCTCGGTTGTTGATGTACATGTTTTGTTCCAGTTCCAACCACCCATCGCCATCGATGAGAAGCCTGCGCGAGGTGTCGGAGGATGAGAACATGCGGCTGAGCTTAGATCTGGTGGCGGCTGCTAGACAAAACATTGGGTTGTTGAGATATGTTGCAGAGTCTCATTGGCTCCACCATACACCTGTTCTTGTGGAAGCTGTTGGATAATATAGTCTTACACGACATACGGTAACAAAAACTTA